>CM070778.1:88028453-88040769 GCA_036346955.1 Dipus sagitta
GCCTTCCACATATATTGGATGGCTTGTCCTCTCCTCTTTCAAGTCTGCGAAAAATTCTTCAGCCTTTTCCAACGTGGCTGAAGTGCGTTCCGTTTCACGTGTGATAACCAACATAGGGAGTGGATGGATGGCAGGAAACTATTTCATATTACACCTAATATCGTGTGTTATTTTCATGTTCAAAAGCTTAATTCTAACAACACGATTTCAGGCACAGTTGTTGGACCCATTTCTCCATTCCTAGGCGTTTGATATTCCTTTCAAAGCTAGTCATATTAATTGTTACCAGATCGAAATGAAGTGAGTTTACAAACATCTTGAGTTTGCGGTTACTTTTCCAAGTACCTTGCTTTAGGATGTTCTCATCGTGATTCTTGTAGGAAATAAAGATCAAAAACTAACTGTACTACAAATTTTTTTCACCTTCTTGGGAAAACTTAGTGAACAATTCGTTGACTACAAGTTTGAAGCTTACGTGAAGAGCTGAAATATGACTCATTAGTTAATTGTATAACAGTTGATTCCTGACTTTCATCCCCCTCTCTTCCAGCTATGCAACTTATGTGACAAATCATGTACAAATGTTAAGTTATGCTGTTTAAAGTTATGTTGTTGGGAATGAAGTGCAGCGCTGCGTTTTGTGGGTGGGATTGACCGTCGGTCGCATTTTCCACTTATTCAAGGGAAGAGAACCAATATGTTCTGTACACTCTTTTGAACGGATGAATCCTGGAGTAACATGTCTAAAACTAATGTCTCCAATTTCTCCACAATTGCGTTTGGCTGTTAAAGTATAATTTAACAAGAATAGCCTTTCAGTGTTGCCAAGAAAGTGGTGACACTCTAATTGTGGTGAACGCTTTCTCTACACATAGACAATCTCAGAAGTATCCACCGATTTCACATCGGTCAGAGAGAACTTAACAGAACATTACATCTACTAAGAATCGTTCAAAGCCTAATTGTCCTCTGATAGTTTGCACTTTGGAGGATCGTACTAATGGCTCTTTGTCGGAGGCCATAGAACAAAGAATGTGGCCCAGGTTTTCGGTAATAATGCCCCGGTCAGGAAAGGACGCACAGGTGTTTCCAATGTAGCCTTATCGTATACACCTGAATGATGTCTCTTTCTGTGCTCTGCATTGAGCTGCCGAGGAAAGTTTCCCAGGACGCAGTGCTGTTATGTTTCGTGAGCAAATTATCCTTACAAAAACAAGTTCATATATTTTGTGGTATGAGTTTCAATTAAGTTCTGCCCAGGACACGGTCAACATCAATGGAAAAGGGAGACTTGGAGCCTCAGAAAGTTTCCCTTTAGGGTTAAGTTTTGACACACTGTGGAAATGGCCAACAATACCTATACAATTAATAAGACTTGCTCTTTAGAAACGGTCACGTAAGTGACCTGAGCCTAGGCCTTCCACATATATTGGATGGCTTGTCCTCTCCTCTTTCAAGTCTGCGAAAAATTCTTCAGCCTTTTCCAACGTGGCTGAAGTGCGTTCCGTTTCACGTGTGATAACCAACATAGGGAGTGGATGGATGGCAGGAAACTATTTCATATTACACTAATATCGTGTGTTATTTTCATGTTCAAAAGCTTAATTCTAACAACACGATTTCAGGCACAGTTGTTGGACCCATTTCTCCATTCCTAGGCGTTTGATATTCCTTTCAAAGCTAGTCATATTAATTGTTGCCAGATCGAAATGAAGTGAGTTTACAAACATCTTGAGTTTGCGGTTACTTTTCCAAGTACCTTGCTTTAGGATGTTCTCATGGTGATTCTTGTTGGAAATAAAGATCAAAAACTAATTGTACTACAAATCTTTTTCACCTTCTAGGGAAAACTTAGTGAACATTTCGTTGACTACAAGTTTGAAGCTTACGTGAAGAGCTGAAATGTGACTCATTACTTAATTGTATAACAGTTGATTCCTGACTTTCATCCCCCTGTCTTCCAGCTATGCAACTTATGTGACAAATCATGTACAAATCTTAAGTTATGCTGTTTAAAGTTCTGTTGTTGGGAATGAAGTGCAGCGCTGCGTTTTGTGGGTGGGATTGACCTTCAGTCGCAGGCTCCACTTATTCAAGGGAAGAGAACCAATATGTTCTGTACGCTCTTTTGAACGGATGAATCCTGGAGTAACATGTCTAAAACTAATGTCTCCAATTTCTCCACAATTGCGTTTGGCTGTTAAAGTATAATTTAACAAGAATAGCCTTTCAGTGTTGCCAAGAAAGTGGTGACACTCTAATTGTGGTGAACGCTTTCTCTACACATAGACAATCTCAGAAGTACCCACCGATTTCACATCGGTCAAAGAGAACTTAACAGAACATTACATCTACTAAGAATCGTTCAAAGCCTAATTGTCCTCTGATAGTTTGCACTTTGGAGGATCGTACTAATGGCTCTTTGTCGGAGGCCATAGGACAAAGAATGTGGCCCATGTTTTCGGTAATAATGCCCCGGTCAGGAAAGGACGCACAGGTGTTTCCAATGTAGCCTTATCGTATACACCTGAATGATGTCTCTTTCTGTTCTCTGCATTGAGCTGCCGAGGAAAGTTTCCCAGGACGCAGTGCTGTTATGTTTCGTTAGCAAATTATCCTTACAAAAACAAGTTCATATATTTTGTGGTATGAGTTTCAATTAAGTTCTGCCCAGGACACGGTCAACATCAATGGAAAAGAGAGATTTGGAGCCTCAGAAAGCTTCCCTTTAGGGTTAAGTTTTGACACACTGTGGAAATGTCCAACAATACCTACAAAATTAATAAGACTTGCTCTTTAGAAACGGTCACGTAAGTGACCTGAGCCTAGGCCTTCCACATATATTGGATGGCTTGTCCTCTCCTCTTTCAAGTCTGCGAAAAATTCTTCAGCCTTTTCCAACGTGGCTGAAGTGCGTTCCGTTTCACGTGTGATAACCAACATAGGGAGTGGATGGATGGCAGGAATCTATTTCACATTACACCAATATCGTGTGTGTTCTTTTCATGTTCAAAAGCTTAATTCTAACAACACGATTTCAGGCACAGTTGTTGGACCCATTTCTCCATTCCTAGGCGTTTGATATTCCTTTCAAAGCTAGTCATATTAATTGTAGCCAGATAGAAATGAAGTGAGTTTACAAACATCTTGAGTTTGCGGTTACTTTTCCAAGTACCTTGCTTTAGGATGTTCTCATGGTGATTCTTGTAGGAAATAAAGATCAAAAACAAATTGTACTACAAAGGCTTTTTCACCTTCTTGGGAAAACTTAGTGAACAATTAGTTGACTACAAGTTTGAAGCTTACGTGAAGAGCTGAAATGTGACTCATTAGTTAATTGTATAACAGTTGATTCCTGACTTTCATCCCCCTCTCTTCCAGCTATGCAACTTATGTGACAAATCATGTACAAATCTTAAGTTATGCTGTTTAAAGTTATGTTGTTGGGAATGAAGTGCAGCGCTGCGTTTTGTGGTTGGGATTGACTGTCGGTCGCATTTTCCACTTATTCAAGGGAAGAGAACCAATATGTTCTGTATGCTCTTTTGAACGGATGAATCCCTGAGGAACATGTCTAAAACTAATGTCTCCAATTTCTCCACAATTGCGTTTGGCTGTTAAAGTATAATTTAACAAGAATAGCCTTTCAGTGTTGCCAAGAAAGTGGTGACACTCTAATTGTGGTGAACGCTTTCTCTACACATAGACAATCTCAGAAGTACCCACCGAATTCACATCGGTCAGAGAGAACTTAACAGAACATTACATCTACTAAGAATCGTTCAAAGCCTAATTGTCCTCTGATAGTTTGCACTTTGGAGGATCGTACTAATGGCTCTTTGTCGGAGGCCATAGACAAAGAATGTGGCCCAGGTTTTCGGTAATAATGCCCCGGTCAGGAAAGGACGCACAGGTGTTTCCAATGTAGCCTTATCGTATACACCTGAATGATGTCTCTTTCTGTTCTCTGCATTGAGCTGCCGAGGAAAGTTTCCCAGGACGCAGTGCTGTTATGTTTCGTTAGCAAATTATCCTTACAAAAACAAGTTCATATATTTTGTGGTATGAGTTTCAATTAAGTTCTGCCCAGGACACGGTCAACATCAATGGAAAAGAGAGACTTGGAGCCTCAGAAAGTTTCCCTTTAGGGTTAAGTTTTGACACACTGTGGAAATGGCCAACAATACCTATACAATTAATAAGACTTGCTCTTTAGAAACGGTCACGTAAGTGACCTGAGCCTAGGCCTTCCACATATATTGGATGGCTTGTCCTCTCCTCTTTCAAGTCTGCGAAAAATTCTTCAGCCTTTTCCAACGTGGCTGAAGTGCGTTCCGTTTCACGTGTGATAACCAACATAGGGAGTGGATGGATGGCAGGAAACTATTTCATATTACACTAATATCGTGTGTTATTTTCATGTTCAAAAGCTTAATTCTAACAACACGATTTCAGGCACAGTTGTTGGACCCATTTCTCCATTCCTAGGCGTTTGATATTCCTTTCAAAGCTAGTCATATTAATTGTTACCAGATCGAAATGAAGTGAGTTTACAAACATCTTGAGTTTGCGGTTACTTTTCCAAGTACCTTGCTTTAGGATGTTCTCATCGTGATTCTTGTAGGAAATAAAGATCAAAAACTAACTGTACTACAAATTTTTTTCACCTTCTTGGGAAAACTTAGTGAACAATTCGTTGACTACAAGTTTGAAGCTTACGTGAAGAGCTGAAATGTGACTCATTAGTTAATTGTATAACAGTTGATTCCTGACTTTCATCCCCCTCTCTTCCAGCTATGCAACTTATGTGACAAATCATGTACAAATGTTAAGTTATGCTGTTTAAAGTTATGTTGTTGGGAATGAAGTGCAGCGCTGCGTTTTGTGGGTGGGATTGACCTGTCGGTCGCATTTTCCACTTATTCAAGGGAAGAGAACCAATATGTTCTGTACGCTCTTTTGAACGGATGAATCCCTGAGGAACATGTCTAAAACTAATGTCTCCAATTTCTCCACAATTGCGTTTGGCTGTTAAAGTATAATTTAACAAGAATAGCCTTTCAGTGTTGCCAAGAAAGTGGTGACACTCTAATTGTGGTGAACGCTTTCTCTACACATAGACAATCTCAGAAGTACCCACCGATTTCACATCGGTCAGAGAGAACTTAACAGAACATTACATCTACTAAGAATCGTTCAAAGCCTAATTGTCCTCTGATAGTTTGCACTTTGGAGGATCGTACTAATGGCTCTTTGTCGGAGGCCATAGAACTGTCAGGAGCTGCAGCTGCTCTTTGACTTTGGGAGCTGCAGGTGGTCTTTGATCTCTTAACACAAAGGCCTTATCTTACAAGCCTAGGTGAGAAGGCAGCCCAGGTGAGATGGCGCCACTCACAATGACATTATTTAACATATAGCCTAGATGGGGTAAACAACAGGAAGAGGCATAAATTATTATATGACCCTGGTGAAGCTGACTTTAGGCACGTAGGCATTGCTAAAAAAAGTTTTCTTTTCTGTATATAAGCTTGTATTCGCCTGAATAAAGCAGAGCCTTGATCAAAACTTGTCTTGGCTCTATTCCTTGTGTTCTTGTCTCAGGTTCATTCCCACTCCCTCCTTCGAGGTTTGTTTCGACTTGTGCTGCAGGCCAGCACATAGTGGCGCCCGAACAGGGACTTTGAATACGAGGGACCTCAATGAGGAACGTCAGCATCAACTCAGGATCCGTGCGGAAGAAAGAAAAAATTAAAAAGAAGTCTGCAGTCGCCCGCTCAGTCTTCTGGAATAAGGTTAGTTGGCACAATTATGGGACAAACAAAGAGTAAAAAGGAGCTAATTGCTGTAGTAAAAGATATCTTAAAGACACAAGAAATTGGGATTGCATCAAGTTCTTTAAGCAAATTTTTTGATTTCATTAATAAAACGAGCCCTTGGTTTATAGAACAGGGAAATGTTAATTCAGATGCTTGGGAGAAAGTAGGGAAAGAATTAAATGTCTTTTTACAAACTCATGGTCCTAATAAGGTTCCAGTAATTGCCTTTTCCTTATGGTCCTTGATAAAGGATGCCTTAGATTCAGGCACAAAAGATAGTTTAGTGAAGCAAATGTTAGATCACACTCAAGATGTCATTAAAGAAATTAAAAATCAAAGTTCTGAAAAAGGGACACCTGTAACTCACAAAAAATTACATAAAACATTACAATCTTTACAAGTTGCTAAGAAAGATAGTAATGAGGAAGAGGAGGAATTAGAGCCAGAAGAAACAACAAAATTAAAGAAAGAAGCTGCTAATTATCATGCAGATTGGGATCCACCGTGTCCCTCTGCCCCTATGCCCCCCACACAAGTATATGTAGCAGAATTAAAAAATGAGGTGGCAGCTTTAAAGGAGAGAGTAAACCTGAAGAAAAAAAAAAAAAGTTAAAAGATGAGTTAGATAGTATTATTAAGAAGCCTTCTGAAATTGTCTACACATCTTCATTGCATCCTACTCAGCCTGTTTTTAACTGCTCTCCCTTAGAAAGGACAATACAAAAAGCCATAAAAGAAGGTGATGAAAAAAACACAAGCCTTCCCACTGGCTTATCCAATAATTAAATTTCAACAAGGTGATCAAATGATAAGACAATATGCTTCCTTTAATTTTAAAGACATAAAAGAATTAAAAATAGCTTATGCACAATATGGACCTACATCACCATATACTATGTCAATTATAGAAGCGATGGCAGGGAAAATTTTAACAACAGATGATTGAAAATCTATAGGCAAAGCTTGCTTATCAGAAGGAAAATATTTAATTTGAAAAGTAAAATTCTATGATTTGTACAAAAAGACTACAATGTTAAATCAATAGACAGAAAATGGTGATTAAAATGTTGATATGCTTACTTTATGTCAGAAATTTGTGGCTAAAGCTTTAGCTTCTACAAGAAACAAATTTCCTCAAATATATATTATTCATTATATGGACGATATTTTATTAGCTGGAAAGGAAAAGACAGATGTCTTGACTTGTTTTTCTTACATGGAACAACAGCTCACTATGTGGGGATTAAAAATTACATCTAAAAAGGTACAACAAGATTTCCCTTTTTCTTATCTTGGGTTTTATTTATATCCAAAACAAATTAAACCACAAAAAGTTACTCTTAAAACACAGAACCTTACCACTTTAAATAATTTTCAGAAATTGCTAGGAGATATTAATTGGATTAGGCCTTATTTAAAACTTACTACTCATAAATTAAAACCTTTATTTAATATACTACAGGGGGACTCTAATCCTTCTTCTTTTCGTTCTCTTACACCTGAAGCTTCTAAAGCATTAATTACAGTACAAAAGACTATAAAAAAAACATTTATCACTTATATTGACTATAGTAAAGAGTTGTGGTTACTTGTATTTCCTACCCCATATACTCCAACAGGATTGTTGTGACAAAGAGCCCCTATACTATGGGTGCATCTTACATCTTCCCCTCCAAAAACTGTCACTCCTTATTATAATGATGTTGCTAAAGTAGTGATAAAAAAAGGACTAATTCTATTAAATATTTTAAAATAAAACCACAGGTTATCTGTCAGCCTTATAATTCAAAACAGGTTTCTTGGCTTTTTGCTTTTTCAGATACTTGGGCATTATCCATGGCAGGTTTTACAGAAAACATTGATAATCACTACCCTAAACATAAATTAATTCAGTTCTTCATGCAACATCAAATCATTTTTCCTTACAATACACAATTTTCTCCTATCAAGGATGCTATGTTGGCCTTTACAGATAGATCTTCTTCTGGCCAGCTGCTTATTCTTTAAATAGACAAACATATACTTTTAATACTCCTTATAAATCTACACAGTTTGTGAAACTGACAGCCTTTAAAGCTTTATTACAACATACTGCTACTATATCTGTTAATATTTACACTGATAGCCAATATATTGTCCGTTCAGTTCCTTATTTAAAAACCTGTAATAGAATAAGTCCTTCTTCTACTGTTTACAATTTGTTTACACAGGTTCAACTTTTGATTCTCCAGCGCTCAGCACCTTTCTATGTAAGACACCTTCGTGCTCATTCTGGCCTCCCTGGACCCTTAGCTCAGGAAAATGCTATTACAGATGAGGCTACTAAAATTTTTTCTGTGGAAAAAGCTATTAATGCTCACAAGCTTCATCATCTTAATACTAATACTCTACGTCTTAAATATAAAATTACACGTAAACAAACACGACAGATTGTTAAAAATTGTCAACAATGTCTCACATTTTTACCTGTGCCACATCATGGTGTCAATCCTCGAGGTTTGACTCCTGGCCATTTATGGCAAATGGATATAACTCATGTTCCTGAGTTTAAAAAAATAAAATTTGTACATGTTTCTATTGACACTTATTCTGGTTTCATTTGTGCTTCTGCACAAACAGGAAAAGCTACTAAACATGTTATTGCTCATTGTCTTCATTCTTTTAATATTTTAGGAGTACCTAAACAACTAAAAACAAATAATGGTCCAGGATATACAAGTACAGGATTTAAACACTTTTGTTCTTCTTTTAATATTAAACATGTTACTAAAATTCCTTATAACCCCCAAGGACAAGGTATCATTAAACAAACAAATAAAATATTAAAAATCTGGTTACAAAAAACAAAAAAGGGGGAAATGACACAGGGGTCAGTAACAAAATGGCTAAATCATACTTTATTTATTTTAAATTTTTTACTTTTGGATGCAAAAGGGTTTTCTGCTGCTGACCGTTTTTGGCATGCACAAACCAAAACTAATTATGCTAAAGTAATGTGAAAAGATCCATTGACTAACAAATGGAGTGGACCCGACCCTGTATTAATATGGGGACGAGGATCTGTTTGTATTTTTTCACAGAAAGAAAATGGAGCCAAATGGTTGCCAGAACGCTTGGTCCGGTATACAGGCCACGAGATTGAACAAGAGGACACTGCTCATCCTGATAATATGGAGTCATCTACATCTTGCTTACAGTAAAACTGAATGGGTTAATGATTGGGCTACTGGACTGTCCTCAGGACTGTGGTGGTCAGACAATGGACATCAGCAAACTTACGTGTGGAAAATTGCTGCTGCTATGGGAGGTATCAAGGTTACATCTGACAGCAATAATTCAAATAGTCTTCCAAAGGAAACTGTTATGGCCTGTATTACACCACCTTATGCCCTGATGTTAGGAAATATAAATATTACTTGGCATCATGGGTCTGAAGGAATGTTTAATGTTACCTGTGATAATTGTAGTCTGTCCAATTGTATTTCTCATGATTCTAAAACTGTAATGATTGTCAAACAACCTACATTTGTTATGATTCCTGTAAATCTTTCAAAGCCTTGGTATTCTGACAAGGGTATTCAAATTCTAGAGGAGGTTAAAAAATAGTTTAAGTAGACAAAAGAGAGTTATAAGTTTAATTATTGCTGGGATTGCTGCATTTATTACATTATTAGCTTCTATTACTACTGCTGCTGTTGCTCTTACACAAAAAGTTCATACTGCACACTTTGTTAATAATCTAGCCAAAAATGTTTCTGTTGCTTTAGGAACTCAAGTAACTATAGACAAGAAGTTAAAAAAAAAAAATAGATGCTTTGTTTGATGTAGTGACTTATTTAGGAAAACAAATTCAAGGATTAAAGATTAGAGCTCGATTGAAATGCCATGCAAATTACCAATGGATCTACATCACCTCTAAAACTTACAATGCTAGTTATGAAAATTGGATAAAGGTCAAAATACATTTGGAAGGAATTTGGCACCATGATAACATTTCGTTAGATTTGGTTAGTTTACATTCAGAAATTCTAGCTATACAAAAGAGTCATCTTGATTTTGATGCCACTAAGGCTGCTAATGATTTAATTGCTACAATTAAGTCTGTGTTGCCTGGTTGGGACTCTCTGAGTTCCTGGATAGGCAGCTTTGCAGCTGTGGGAGTTTGCCTTCTGCTTCTCTTATGCTATTGCCTATTTTCTTCAAGTGTCTAATGAGGTCTATTGTAAATGTTCGCGCAGAGGTCCGAGCTATGCACTATAAAACACGTCCTTGGCTCCCTCAGACTTTATCCTAATTCTCCCTGAATTTTGTCCGGCTGGTAGCCAGAGACGGATAAAATCGGGGGAGGAGGCATCCAACCTAAGACAAGACACATATTCAAGGATAATATGTTTGTCCAATAACGGGTAAGGATGTTCTTCTGCCTCTGACAACCTAAGACAGACACAGTCGCTTCTTTTAATAAATAAAACAGGGGGAGATGTCAGGAGCTGCAGCTGCTCATTGACTTTGGGAGCTGCAGGTGTCTTTGAACTCTTAACACAAAGGCCTTATCCTACAAGCCTAGGTGAGAAGGCAGCCCAGGTGAGATGGCGCCACTCACAATGACATTATTTAACATATAGCCTAGATGGGGTAAACAACAGGAAGAGACATAAATTATTATATGACCCTGGTGAAGCTGACTTTAGGCACGTAGGCATTGCTAAAAAAGTTTTCTTTTCTGTATATAAGCTTGTATTCGCCTAAATAAAACAGAGCCTTGATCAAAAGTTTGTCTTGCTCTATTCCTTGTGTTCTTGTCTCAGGTTCATCCCACTCCCTCCTTCTAGGTTTGTTTCGACTTGTGCTGCAGGCCAGCACATAGAACAAAGAATGTGGCCCAGGTTTTCGGTAATAATGCCCCGGTCAGGAAAGGAACGCACAGGGTGTTCCAATGTAGCCTTATCGTATACACCTGAATGATGTCTCTTTCTGTGCTCTTGCATTGAGCTGCCGAGGAAAGTTTCCCAGGACGCAGTGCTGTTATGTTTCGTTAGCAAATTATCCTTACAAAAACAAGTTCAATATTTTGTGGTATGAGTTTCAATTAAGTTCTGCCAGGAACACGGTCAACATCAATGGAAAAGAGAGATTTGGAGCCTCAGAAAGCTTCCCTTTAGGGTTAAGTTTTGACACACTGGAAATGGGCCAACAATACCTATACAAGTAATAAGACTTGCTCTTAGAAACGGTCACGTAAGTGACCTGAGCCTAGGCCTTCCACATTATATTGGATGGCTTGTCCTCTCCTCTTCAAGTCTGCGAAAAAATGCTTCAGCCTTTTCCAACGTGGCTGAAGTGCGTTCGTTTTCACGTGTGATAACCAACATAGGAGTGGATGGTATGCAGGAATCTATTTCACATTACACCAATATCGTGTGTGTTCTTTTCATGTTCAAAAGCTTAATTCGAACAACACGATTTCAGGCACAGTTGTTGGGACCCATTTCTCCATTCCTAGGGCGTTTGATATTCCTTTCAAAGCTAGTCATATTAATTGTTGCCAGATCGAAATGAAGTGAGTTTACAAACATCTTGAGTTTGCGGTTACTTTTCCAAGTACCTTGCTTAGGATGTTCTCATGGTGATTCTTGTAGGACATAAAGATCAAAAAGAAATTGTACTACAAAGGCTTTTTCACCTTCTTGGGAAAACTTATTGAACAATTCGGTTGACTATCAGTTTAAGCTTACTGAAAGAGCCAAAAAGAGACTCATTAGTGAATTGTATAACATTGATTCCTGACTTTCATCCCCCACTCTTCCCAGCTATGCAACTTATGTGACAAATCAATGTACAAATCTAAGTTATGCTGTTAAAGTTCTGTATTGTTGGGAATGAAGTGGCAGCCTGCGTTTTGTGGTTGGGTGACCCTTCAGTCGCAGGCTCCACTTATTCAGGGAAAGAGAACCAATATGTCTGTACGCTCTTTTGAACAGGTGAATCCTGGAGTAACATGTCATCAAAACTAATGTCTCCAATTCACCACAATTGCGTTTGGCTGTTAAAGTATAATTTAACAAGAATATTCCTTCAGTGTTGCCACGAAAGTGTGACACTCTAATTGTTGTGAACGCTTTCTCTACACATAGCAATCTCAGAAGTACCACTCCGATACACATCGGACAAAAGAGAACTTAACAGAACATTACATCTACTAAGAGAATCGTTCAAAGCCTAATTGTCCTCAGCTAGTTGCACTTTGGAGGATCGTACAAATGCTCTTTGTCGCGCCCCTAGGACAAAGAATGTGCCCAGGTTTTCGGTAATAATGCCCCGGTCCAGAAAGGAAACGCCAGGTTTTTTCCAATGTAGCCTTAACGTATACACCTTGAATGATGTCCCTTTCTTTCTCTCATTGAGCGCCGAGGAACGTTTCCCAGGACGCAGTGCTGTTATGTTTCGTTAGCAAATTATCCGTACAAAAACAAGTTCATATATTTTGTGGTATGAGTTTC